>JABBWF010000410.1:0-27254 GCA_016647645.1 Suillus variegatus
TGACTTGCATGTCCTCAGCACGCATCGCATGCAAGCACCCTTCGTGACTGGTTTCCTCTTATTCCGCCCCATAAACCCGGACGCTGGCCACGACACGTCTTCACGACCCCGCTCTTTCCACTGGGTTCGAAGTCGTCTCTCTGGGAGACCAACAGGTGAAGATATCGAACTTAGCGAGCGTTCCTCAGCAGTCGTCGATGTTCCGTATGCCAAGGGCAAACGTGTATGTAGTCTTCCCCCTTCTTGAATATCCAAACCCCATCTCATACAGCACAGAGGAACGCATCAGCAAGAGAAAAGACGGATGAAAATAATTCGATTGAAACCTGGGAACCCTGCCGCAGGCCCCTCACGTCCTCCCAATAGCAATACCACACAACATTCTAATGGCGCTTCTCAAGCACAGCTGCTGTCTCCACTGCCTCCGCACCTCCCGTCGTCACTAACACAACTCCAAACACCAATCCTCATGTCATATCAGACACGCTGGACGCTGGACTCGTTTTGGGTCTCTAATGCTGTCCCTCCTCTGAGTATACTGACGGTCATCATTAATCTACCCTTCGTCTTTCAAAGATCTTTGTCATTTCTTATCATTCGTTGTGCTTCCACAGATCACGAGTATACCCCTGATCATCAGTGATATATCCCGTCCGTTTTCCTGTCCTTTATGAAGATCTCTTATTTTCCAATACATAAAATGAAGACACAAAGTCCTTTATCGCATGCACCCTTTACATACCACGATCGATTCTATTTTTTGTCTTTGCCAACAAGCCTTCACTGATCAGGAAAGCGACTCTTCCCAAGAAACATGTGTACTACTGAAATAAAAAACACTCGCATTTGCGTGCTTCAGAAATGATACATGTGTAGATTGGCTCCGATCACATCAAGTAGGTAACAATCAGTCTACCGAGTGGACAGGAATACTTGCCTACAGGCCGTTAGTTAGGGAGAAGGAACAGACTGATTTCAGGCTGAATTCTCTTAGAACCCAAAATGAGGATACTCACCAGTATAAATCTTTGGGAACTTCCCGACCGCACCTATCACTTGGCGAATGAGACGATCCGCTCTGCACAGGTAGGATCAATCTTGGTCCGAATACAATCAGCTCTCCCGGAACTGCAAGTGATTTTCTCGGCGTGCAGAGACGGTCCTGCTAGAAACGAGCCTGCACGCTCCCAGCCCTGAGTGTCCTTCGCTACAATACCCGCACGAATCTTGACTTCTTGCCCTAGTCCGTAGGACATATATAAGGACAGAATCACCGGCAACACCGCCTTTGAGGTCATCAACCTCTGCACCAGGCTTGTTGACGTCGAAGGAATGGACAACGATGAGATGGGGATCGGAAGTAAAGTCGTAGACTGGGATAGTAGGTATACGCTTTGCAATGTATTCGTTAACAGCGTCGATGTCGTATTTCAGTTGCCAGTGCGTATCGAAACGATGAGCGACAACTTAACCACCGTGCCTGTTACAAGAATTAGTACTACATTGGATGATAGATCCCACCGAGGACCTACCCGAATGCAACGATTGATTTTTGGCGCTCAATCGGAGCCTGTTTAAATCAACCTTGTCCTGAAAACAATGATGTTTCCCAGCTTCATGATTTCGACCGTGGCCAAGTGCTCCGATGTCTGCGGCTGATGGCATGTTTCGTTTCCTGCGATTAGAGGAGCGGCGTCCATGACGAGATCGAAAAGAATACGTGAGGACAAGATCATCTGCAAGACATAGCAAAGGTAGTGAGGCGCAATTTGGTGTATGGACCGACAATGAACATGGGAGTTAGGATGGCGAGGTTGATCAGAAACGAGGCTTGGGCGCTTCTGTTGCACAGCCTGCCAGAAGCTGTGAAACGAACACGAGGATGTCCCGGTTTAACCTCCAGTGCACTGCCACTCATTGTGTCTTGCTGTCAACACGTCGTGACCTGCTGAGGAACAAATTATTGTAAGTGGTGATTCTAAACTTTGTGTAATGAAAACTGAAACGAAGCTCCGTCTAGATGTCTTCACCCATCACGATCGTTGGAAGGGAGGAGACCTCGAGGATAATGCCTCGCCAGAAATTTGAGGGACACACCAGTTCGGTCCTCGGTGCCATACATCTACCAGGCGAACAACGGATAATGACTTGCTCAAGAGACGGCTCGCTGCGGGTATGGAACTTGAAGAGTGGGAAACAGATAGGAGACGTCTGGCGGGACGGAGACAGTGCAGTGTACACCATAGCGTTATCTCCGGACGGGAAGAAAGTGGTCAGTGGGAGTGAGGATGGCGGAATAAGGTTGTGGGACCTGGACACAGGCAAAGTCATCATGAGATGGATGGGGCATACAGAGGCAGTAAATTCTGTCTGCTGGAGTCGAGACGGTCAGCGAGTCTTGAGCGGGTCTGACGATGGGACTGCAAGACAATGGGATGTAGAGAGCGGAGAGGCAAACCCCGCACCAATCAAGACAGGGCACAAATCCGTGTTTGCAGTCGCCTACTCGCCAGACATGACCATGTTTGCAACTAGCGCATCCGAAGATTCCGAACACCCTGCCAAAATTTGGGATGCCAAGACAGGCAAGCCTGTCGCCACTCTTGAAACTCCAGCTGATTCGGTGTGGTGCATGGCCTGGACTCAGGATGGGAAAATGCTTATATCCGGGTCATACCATTCCTCGATTAGGACATGGAGTACTACAACTTGGAAACAGATTGCAGTGTTAGATGGCCACACTGAAACTGTCGAATCCATTGCACTTTCTCCGAATGGTCGCATCCTCGCAAGCGCATCACATGACGGCACAGCACGATTATGGAACCTCGACAACAACCAGCTCATCAGTTCGCCCCTCCAGCATCGATATCCTGGATATTACATGACTTCTGTGTCATTTTCGGCAGATGGAAAGCTACTAGCCACTGGCTGCCTCGACAAAAATGCGTATACATGGGACGTTTGTGGAATACTGGAAGAAGCTGGCCTTAGCGAACTTCTGTTACAGTTGCACAAGCCAGTCCTTGCTGTACGTCGTGTAACATGACACTTTTTTATGATCAGGTCTTATTTGTTGAGATCCTATCTCTACTAAACCTATCTCTTTTCGGCTGATGCTACTATATGCTGTTCCTCTTCTGAGTATACTGACGGTCATCATTCATCTACCCTGTTTCTTTTTTTCGTCTTTCAAAGATCTCCTTTGTCATTTATTATAATTTCGTTGCACTTCAACTGATTATACCCATGATCATCAGTAATATATTCCGTCCGTTTTCTCGTTAGATACATATATACATTGGCTCCAATCACATCAAGGAGGTGCCGAATCGGCCTACTAAGTCGACAGAAACACTCGCCTACAAGTCGCCAATGCTTCTCGATACGTCTCAGAAGCACAACCTCCTCTCCAGCCTCAGTACATGCGCGTGAAATCGAAATCAGTTGAACCTTCGACGAAGGCCCAGAGAAGGAACAAAATGATCTCAAGTTCTGGATTCTGTCGGAATGCGAAAGCATGTCGGAACGCGAAAGCATATCGAAAACGAGGATGCTCACGAGTATCGACTTTCGGAAGCTTACAATCGCACCCAGCACTTGACCGACGAGACGATCTGCTCTGCATAGCGTAGGGTTAATCTTGGTCCGAATACCAATAAGTCCTCCCGAAATGCAAACTGCAAATGTAATATTGTTCTTAGTGTGCAGAGAGACGATCCTGCTGACAATGGGCTTGCACAGTTCCGGCCCTGAGTGTCATTTGTCACGATCCCCGGACGAATCTTCACTTCTGCCCTAGCCCGTAGGACATCTGTGAGGATAAAAAACCATTTTTTGGGCTCATCGACCTCAGCAGCAGACATGTTGACGTCGAAGGAACGGATAACAATGAGACGGGGATCGGAAGCAAAGTCGCGGTCTGACATAGGTATACGCTTTATAATGAATTCATTGACAGTGTCGATATTATATTTCGGCTGCGTATCAGAACGATGGGTGACGACTCGACTACTGTGCCTGTTACAAGAATTAGTACAGCATTAAATGATCCATCTCCCCGAGGGCCCACCATTGACGAATGCAGCGATTGATTTTCGGTCCTCAAGAGCCTGACCAAGCCGACCTTGTTCTGCAAGATAATAATGCTTTTCGGCTTCATGATTTCAACTACGGTCAAGTGCTCCGATGTCTGCGGTTGAGGGCATGTTTCATTTCTTGCGACTAGATGAAAAACAGCATCCATGACTATGGAATCGTTAAGCATGGTAGACATCAGAATATCGTGACCGGGACAGTCCATGAAGGAAATAGCTCGTTTGTTTATTGACCCATGGCCCATGGGCGAGGAACATTGAACGTTGAGCCCACATTTAATACTAATAAAGAAAGTAAACATGTCAAACCAGGCACTGCGCACTCACCGCAAAGAGCTGAACAAGCCGGGGACTGCTCTGAATCTCGTCCACAGACCTGATAACTGTTGCGGAGTAATGCAGGTGCGAACCGTAAGATAAAGGCGTTCCTATGAGTGTGGGGTGCAAGACTCAAAGGAGTGATACCCGACCGGTAACTCGAGACTGGATCGCTTCTTAGTCACGTACTAAGTGGCACCCCGAAGAAGGACCCCGAGCACCCCTCGAGATCAACGCACCCAACGGTGCTAACACCGCCCAACGGCGTTGTTGCCGACCTCAAGGCCAACCAGAAGTCCCTCAAACTCATCAATTCTCATTCCCTAGATACGTACTTCCTAGATTTTAGTACTAACATGCCCCCCAGAAGATTCAGTACCGGTGCTGGAGCAAGTCAACCTAAAGCCCACTCCCCAACCCCACCCAACGGCCCCAATACTTGTAGAACCACCAGGAACCCCACCACAGTGGAAGAAATAGAAGCGTTGCAGAGCTGCGTCATAGACACCGAGAGTGCGGAGAAATTTTTATCAACCAAGCTTCTGTGCCAAGAAGGGGAGCCATACTCAGCGGCCCATCTCTCCACCATCCTATTTCATATCACCCAGATGTCATCAGCAACCCCACTTCTGGTCAACACAGCCATCCAGTGCAGTGGCATTCCTATTGAAATGACACGTGGCATATGAGATCGCGGAAGCTGCCGCCAAACACCTCTCCGACATGCTAACTCCATGAATTGTCGATCATGTCATTGCTGCCATTGCTCCCCAAGTCGCGACTGTCCATGCTGCCTCTGAGACCCTATCCTCGACCATCACGCAGGCGAAGGAGCTACACCATTCCCTGAAATCGGAACAAGAGGAAAAAGAGGAAAGTGTGCAAATAGTGGCGGAGCGTATTGAAGAAGCGGCTGATGCCTTGTTCTCCTCGGTGGAGGACTGCCAGAATGCTCTGAAAGTATTAACACCATCCCTAGACGCCACTCAGGACCACATCAACCATCTTTCGACTCAGATGACGACCACCACCACACTCCCCGCACAGATTCCACTCCAACCCTCCTACAGCTCGGTTGTAGCCTCCCACCTCCCTCCCAAAGTGGACCAAGCAGTAGGACGCGCGGCAATACGTGCACGTCAGATACTTTTAGACCCAAAGCCAGGCAACAACCTCTTCCCGCCTAATACCCCCAACACCGACATAGCAAAGAGACTGAAGGAGGCGATAGCCAACATCTGCACTGACTCTACTCCTTCCGGAGGAGTCAGGGCCATCACGGCTCTTCGTAATGGTGGAATCATCGTGGAACTAGAGAATGAGTCTCTGGCTACATGGCTCCGGGGGCCGGTAGGAAGAACCCTATTAGAGGGTCAATTTGACACTGCGATATCCTTCCGCAGCCGCTCATACGCATTGGTACTTGAATACTTACCCGTTCAGACACAGATAGAGAGCGAGGAGTTCCTTTGTTGGGTCAAACGGGAGAACAGCATCCCCACTGACTCCCTAGTCGCCATTAGATGGATCAAGCCCACTACCCGTCGGACCCCAGGCCAATGCAAAGCGTTCGCACTTCTCCAAATTGCGGAAGCACCCATCGCGAACGACATCTTAAGAGACGGTCTCTGTATTGCTAATGAGCGCATCTCGGTGCGCAAGGATAAAAAGGAACCCATCCGGTGTGCAAAGTGTCAAGGCTATGGCCACATCGCGCACGGATGTTCTGCCACAATGGATACATGCGGAACCTGTGGAGAACAACACCGTACTACCCAATGCTCTGCATACCGTACCACCCGTTGCATCAACTGTCGCAGTCTCACTCACACTAGCTGGAGCAGAAGATGCCCAGAATTCATTCGCAGATGTGACATGCTCGACGAACGTTACCCAGAGAACTGAATGCCATATTTCCCTACGGAAACTGCATGGACTCACGCCATTAAACCATCTAAACCAACCAGGACATCCCGGTCTCCCTCTGCCTCCCCTACCCCAGCACCCACCCAGATGGCGGGAAACCCCACACTTCGGCAATCAACTATACTGTTCCCTCCCCGGACCCGCTCTCCACCTAGACCCAGTCCCAGTCCCAGTCCCAGTCCCAGTCCGTACCAACGCCCTCAATATCCTCACTCCCCTCACCCGCCCACCACGAGTCACGATGTTTCTTCACCCCCGAACTCTTTTGCCACCTCCAACCCTCCCGCTCCTCCTGTATCCCCCAACCAAATCGCTGACCCCTCCATCACCCATGCCAATGTCTGAACACGCTCGTAATAACACCGTTAGCCTATGCATCTGGCAACAGAACCTGAACACCTTACCGACCGCACAAGCCTCACTCCTCAACTCCCCTAATGCTGCAGACTGGGACCTCATGGTAATCCAGGAGCCCCACATCAACTTCCTTCGTAACACCAGTGCTAACCATCACTGGCATGTCCTGTACCCGACCCAGCATTATACTCACTCTCAACAGCGAACTAGAGCGATCATTCTAGTCAGCGCTTTGTTAGATACTAACACGTGGAAACAAGTATCCTTCCCTTCCTCAGACGTAATCATCCTCCAACTCTCTGGCCCCTACGGGCGTTGTACCATCTTCAATATTTATAATGACGGTAACTCCCAGGACACACTAACTGCTATTGATTCTTTTCTAGAATGCAACATAGACTCCATCAAGACATCCGACAGCGACCACATGATCTGGATGGGTGACTTCAACAGGCATCACCCCGCCTGGGAGGACATTCGGAACCAACATCTATTCAACTATGCTGCTGCTCAACCACTAATCGATCTTATTGCTGACTACAGTATGCTACAGCTCCTCCCATGTGGAACCCCAACCCTCCAATCCACTAGCACCAGCAACTGGACTCGCCCTGATAATGTCTTCGGCACTGAACAACTCTTAGATGCGATGGTCTCCTGCGAGACTGCCCCAGAACTACGCGGTCCCAAGACCGACCATGTTCCTATTCTACTGACCCTTGCTCTAGAGGCCCCACGTGTCGACCAGGAACCACGGAAGAATTGGCGGGAAGTAGATTGGGAAGCCTTCAATGAGCACCTCTCTGCCCGCATCTCCTCTCGCCCCGACCTACCATTGGCATCTGACGTTGAATTCCAAGCAGCCACCCACCACCTCACTCTAGCAATAACGGACACCATCGAAGCTTGCGTCCCCTACTCGAAGCCGTGTCCACACTCCAAGAGGTGGTGGACACACCGTTTAACTAACATGAGGGACTGGGTGAAAAGCCTTAGCAAGCTGGCCTATCAAATGCGGGGGTTACCTCTTCACGCATGCCACAAGGAACTTACAGATGCCCGGAACCAATATGCGGCTGAGATCACATCAACGAAGAAGCAACACTGGATGGAATGGCTCGAAGACATTGAAGGTAACGACTTATGGACAGCTAATCGATACATCTCTTCGGAGCCTCGTGATGGAGGCAAAACACGCGTACCCACCCTCACCTCACGTGGACCGGACGGAACACTGATAGAGGCCACCACTAACCACGAGAAGAGCCACATTATAGCTGAGTCGTTCTTTCCTCCTCCCCCCATAGTTGATTCTGTTCCAACAGATGTAATATACCCTGTTCCAGTAGAGCAGCAGCCCCCCATCACCTCCACCCAGATCACGCGGGCCATTGCCAACCTTAGTGGCTACAAGGCCCCAGGTCCGGATGGAATCTGCAACATAGTCTTCAAAGAATGCGCCGACGTACTGCTGCCCTACCTGCTACACCTCTTCAACACTGTTATCTCCCATCGCTCATACTATCAGCCGTGGAGGTCCTTCACCACGGTTGTTCTATGTAAGCCGGGCAAACCTAATTACTCTATCCCTAAAGCATATCGTCCCATCGCGCTGCTTAATACCACTTGGCAAGCTGTTGACAGCGATTATTGCAGAACAACTAACGTTCCTTCTGGAACATCATCAGCTGCTACCCAATACTCACTTCGGGGGACGCCCCGGAAGGTCCACTACTGACTCACTTCATCTCCTAGAGGCAACCATCAAGGACACGTGGAGATCTCACCGAGTGGCATCGGTACTGTTCCTTGACATAGAGGGCGCATTTCCTAATGCGGTCACCAAATGCCTGATCCACAACATGTGGATGCGTCGTATACCAAGCGATATTGTTCACCTCACCGAGCAGGTACTGACTGGCCGACAGACTCAGCTTCGCTTTGATGGATACACGTCTGAATGGTTCCCTGTCACCAATGGTATCGGACAGGGAGACCCACTATCCATGATACTTTATATCATCTACAGTTCGGACTTGGTCGACGTTGCGAGACCCCGCCGGGGACGCGAAACCATCAAAGAGCTGACTTTGGCATTTGTCGACGACACTGCCTTTATCGCCATCGCCAAGGACTTCGCAACAGCACATGGGATGCTGGCAGACATGTTAGAGTATCCAGGAGGGGGATATGAATGGTCAAGAGCGCATAACTCCCGTTTTGAGACTAACAAGTTTGCATTGATGGATTTCTCTATGAACAGGCACAAAGACCGTCCTAATATGTTTATCCAAGGCGCTACTATCCAGCCGACTCCAACTCACTGCTTCCTTGGTGTTATTCTCGACCAGGAGCTTCGTTGGAAGGCTCAGGTAGACAATGCGGTCGCGCAAGGGATGGCATATGTACTCCAGCTGCATCGTCTCTCCTCTGTTGCTAAGGGACTGCCAATGCATTTAATGCGACAGCTATACCAAGCTGTCGCAGTACCTAAAATGCTCTACGCCGCTGACCTCTGGTTCTCCCCAGTGTTCTGGACTGGATCGGACAACCTGCAGAGAGGATCCATTAGTGTTGCAAGACGACTTTCCTTGGTTCAATGACTTGCAGTAATAGCCATCACCGGAGCTATGAAGACAACGGCAACTGACGTCCTCGAAGCACACACTAACCTCCTCCCCATCACGCTACTCCTACAGAATACCTGCCACCACGCCATCATCCGACTCACCACCCACCCTAGCACGCACCCCCTCTATCTCCCGCTCAGGAGGGCTACACGACGTTATGTTGGCTCACATCGTTCCTCCCTCCACAGACTCACCCATCACTATGCCATCGACCCAGATGAGGTGGAAACGTTGATCCCAGCTCGACGCTCTCCAAGCACCAAGAACCCATGGACTACGCACATTGCTGACAGCAAAGAGGCGGCTATCACCGAACATGAGCAACTAACGGATGTTATTCAGGTTTACTGTGATGGATCAGGATATAAGGGTAAGATTGGTGCCGCAGCAGTACTATTTCGCGCTGGGAAGAGTCCCAGAACACTGAGATTTCACTTGGGTACCGAAGAAGAACACACCGTTTTTGAGGCCGAAGAAGTGGGATTGACACTAGCCGCGAGACTCATTGCCACAGAACGTGACCTAGCCTTCCCTTTGTCGATATTGGTGGACAACCAAGCCTCCATTCAGACCGGTGAGAGCTTTTGTTCACGACCGGGATCATATCTGGCAGACCGCTTTCGCAGGATGATGCAACGAATTGCGAAGGACCACGACAACTTTGCAGTCTCAGTACGTTGGGTGCCTGGGCACTCGAATGTCCATGGAAATGAGGAGGCGGACAAACATGCCAAGCTCGCAGCAGAGAATGCCAGAAACAATAGCTCACGTCCCTGGCTGCCCAACTACCTACGTCGTGGTGTTCTGCCTCTAAGTATTTCGGCACTCAAGGAAGTCCATCATAAAAACACGCACGCCCACTGGGAGCGCTTATGGCACAAGTCCCCACGCTTTGCACGCATGCACCTGTTAGACCCAAAACTGCTCCGAAGATCATTCCTCAAGTTAACCATAGGATTCCCCAAATGACTCACCGGCCTATACATGTCCCTCCGCACCGGTCACATTCCTCTCAACAAGCATTTGAATCGCATAGGAAAAGTTGCTAGCCCGTTCTGTGCCCATTGCCCACAGATCGAGGAGACGGTGCACCATTTTCTCATTGCCTGTCCCTATTACCGAAGAGAACGTCATGTGCTCACCTGCGCACTCAGTCGCAAGGCCTCCTCCATCCCTTACCTCGTGTCCGACCCTCTTGCTATACCTCATTTAGTTCAGTTCATCAACGCTACAGGGAGACTTAGAACGACCTTTGGTGATGTCCCCCTCCCTCGCAAACCGACCGAATGATGACTTTTGCCCTGTTTTTAGCACCACAAGCACTGCATTGACATGCACATGCATATACTATTCCCACATACAAAAATACACACTCGTCTACACGGAATCAGCCCACGTTCACCCTTGGCTTCAGTCAGCCGGATGGGAGAAGTCCAACGTCAACCCCTCTGGCCCTCTCATATACATACTATCCTACTGCCCCCAACCAGATTCCTGTACTAGACCGCGCAAGCGGCCGAGTACTCGTTCAGTTTTTCTCTAGTTAGTTTACATCTACCGCACGCACAACATAGCCATCTCACTCTCGATGGGGGGCGCGTCTAAAATGGCCGGCGGGAACGGCGGACTGGTGGGGGTACGCCCTACACCAGGGCATTCGCACACCCAGAGATGTGTTTAGGGACACAGGTGTCCTATAGGCTAGATAGTTTTGTCCTCCATAGAGTCTCACTCTCCATAGGACAATAATTGGATTTAAAAAAAAAAAAAAAAACTCGAGACTGACTCATCTGAAAGTTTCTAGCGGTTATTACGTAATAATATACCGGGGTTGTACTCGTGGAAAAACGTTGACCTTACAGCCATCCTCTCGGTCACGAGTCTAGGTTCGCGCTCAGGGTGCTTGTCTGATATATTCTTGTTCCAAAATGCCCATGCCCACTTTATCATCATAAACCAGCTACTAACGACTACTTAGTGCGACATTGTATTTATTCGCACAGTCTGCACTTGCAGCACCCTCAGTGCTTCAAATTGAAGTAAGTACTTGGCACTTAGTCAGGCCTCAGCCATGGCATCCCACTCTTTCAAAGTCGAACCAAGGCCACCTGATGAAATAGTACAGCTACTCGACAACTTGTTCACAGCAGATTTACATTCGCAGTGAGCATCCTAGGATCCCTTTTCAATTATTTTCCACTAAGCAAACCCATACAGAACTGCTTTAGTATAATCTGTTAGCATGCAAGGGCTCTAACGCTACAAGAACTCTCAAGTCTTGAATTTCAATCGTCAGTCAGAGTTCCGAGCTCTCGGTAGCCAGGGTAGGATGTGGATTTGTTTCTTTGTGTAAATCTCCCTATTCTTGACGGCTGAACTTTCTGATCCGGTATCATGCAGCTGACGCAATGTGCATTTGTTGAATGACTTGAATGAACTTTCATGCTCCACAGGCCTGTGCTGGCAAGCGAGGAGAGAAGAGATGAGAGGCTTTTTGATGGTCGCACCATAATCATCATGTGTCAAACAGATGAGGTAGTACTTGGTTGCATTAATGGACTGATGTACGTGTATCAAAAACATTATCGGAAACAGGGCGACAAGATCGCGAACAGTTCTTGATATTGATCGATCTTATGCGGTGTTTCGACCAAGTTCGGTTCAAGTGTTTCGCTCGTGCAAATATTCCATGACCAACATCTACTATGATCCCCTGGATTAATTTATCTTTCTTCATGCAAAAATATCTACTTCGCCACTCAAAGCAGGAACGGTCATCATCCTTCAATCTCGTTTTCGTGATCCAAGCATTGGATGATGGTGTAACTACTAACTAGCAATGAGCACGAATGCCATCGTCACCATGCATCCACCAAGTTTGCCTCTCATCCACACCCAATTCTCTACCACTGTGATCATAGTCTCAAATGATTCCACTTGGCGGTCGATCATCAATGCATATCGCTTGGACAGCTATTTTTCAAGTTCGTGGAGAGCAGTCGCCGGACGTTGAAGCTGACTCAATCTAACCTTGGCTAAGTTGGCTGTGGGTTTGCAGTTGCCGATTTTGTTGTAGTGACGTATGATTAGGGTGAGCACGATAACATCAAAAGACTGTCGATATCTTACTAGTATCTTCAGCGCTTACATTTGGACAAGAGGTGTATGTCAATGCTATGACCGGAGCAGTCATCTCGCTGAGAATGACTTGATAGGTGGAACTGATCTGGGTGAGTGTCAGTACATGAAAATACACATGATTCCAGAGACAACACTGGTCCGCAATGACAGTTTTGTATATCGGCGCATGTAGCTTATTTGTCGCGGTCGCCATATTGTGCTGGCTTGAAAACTCAAAGTCCTGCTCACTGTCTTTTGGCATTTGCCACATCGGCGATTACTATCAATAGGATTATAAGAACGAGAATGTATAATGTGGTGAGTCATTAGTGCCACTTTGATGAAAATATGCACTATGCTAATTCCGATATAGTGCAATCGATGGATCTTACTAGGATGCTGTTCAGGGGTGGTACTGCTCCAAGTGGCGTGCACAACTGTGCATGTGGTGACCAATTCTCGGAGTGAGGATCTAGGTGAAATGAGGAAAGCAGTGCATGGTATTAAACGGTGAACGTTGAGGGTTGTGCATTTGCAGCCTGGAGGTGAGTTGATCATGACTTTGTGGCAGTTACTTCATTTCTAACTTCTATACTGGCTTGCCAACTTTCTGCAGCGTAAGGGCCACTCTTTCCTCCCTGTGCCTTCTCATTCCTGTTTGGATCAAATTGGATGGTGTTATATTCTCCGCACATCAAATACGGATCTTGAATCAAGCTGTGATAATTGATGCAAATCGAGCGCGGTGCACCCTCACTGCGTGTTGTCCAAAAATTCCGATGGCTGAGAGTTGGCGGAGATTCTGGGGGGTCCCCAAGGTTTCAGCCACATCACCGCCACCAAATATCAGCCAGCCGGTACTAAGTCGTAAACTTGATACTCTAAGTTGACGCTCCGCGCAACGATGGCAGATACTATAGCTATCGGCCGGGCCTCCTTGCCTTGATTTCCCCTTCGTATATACGGCGTCGACTTAACCCTTCAACACGCCTCAACGCATACCCAGCTGCAGACCTACCACATTAGTACATATAATGTTAACCCATAGCTAGGGTTTATTCGACGACATGCAAAGGCAACTCTCTATAGTTTCGTTGGTTCTGCTAGCGCTGCTTGTCTCCAACCAACACAACCGACACCACATCACTGGAGCCTTACCTGCCTGCCATTTGAACATCTATCGCGGCCGTCGACTCGAGGATAATTACAAGTATGAAGACTCATGTATGGCTTGTAATATACATTGTCTTTCAAAGACAGTCCTTTGATCACCTGTTGGATCTGATTCATAGCGCCGCTTGTGTCCTTGCACTGTGTGTACACCAGCAGGTCTGTACCAGACAAGTCAAATAATCAGACTCCATGTCACGAGAAACGGATATGCTCGTCGTCAGCCAGGTCCAATCGCGAACAAGCTTGTGTTCAAAGATGACTTAGATCAGGAATTCGAAAACTCACAACCTGCTGCCAAGTATGATTGTCCACCCTCATGGGCCTCACCTACCCTGGGTGAAAATGAGTACATTGATCGCGAGGCAGACACTGATATCATCATGGGCATGGATGAGGATCCTGTTGACAGAGACTTTTATGTTGACGAGGATGTTCGTGTTGACGGAGATCCCATCCTTCGACAGAATTTTAGCATGCATCAAAGCGACGGAGAATACCCTTCCCGACCTGATTCCCCTCCTCTACACTTTCCAGCATCTGATGATGAGTCTCTCGACAATCAAAGTATACTTTCTCTCGATCTCGGCACTTCTGCTATCACACACGACGAGCATCACGAATGGGTTAGTACAGGTGAAGATATCGAGGGAGGTGACGAGCATGTTTGGGACCCAGAGGTGGATCCTGAATACTTATCAAACAATGCTGTCCTCGAGGATGGCCTTGCACAAGAAGACCAGCCTAGTGAGCTGGAGGATATCCTCCCACATGCATTATCAGAACATCCAGCTCTTCTCAATGGCTACTTGACCGTGTTTCTCAATGCTGCATACTGTTAAGACCATGCACAAAGGGTAGGACTGATTCTGAGGGGCTTGGCTTCAGCTCGTGCGCTGCGCCCCTTACCCGAGTATGTGCCCTTAATTTCAGATTGATGTCCGGAGAAGATCCGAAGACGTCCGAAGGACGTCCGAAGGCGCGGGAAACTTCGGAAGGACTTTCCGGACAAGTGCAAGTAACTTCCAGAAATTACAATGAGGTTGCGTCCTGATACGGATATGTGTAATGGCTACTCAGGACTTGTCCTGAGTAGAAGCAAACAGAGGTATGGCTGCAAGGACAATGTCCAAAGCAGAATAGGTCCGGAGGACCGCAGGAAAGATCCGGACGAACTTCCGGAAACTTGGAGGAAGGTAGGATCGTAGGATCGGATGATCGGATGAGTTTCGGATCGGATGAATAGAGGATCGGAGGAGCGGAGGAGCGGAGCTCCGGCCTAGGGAATTCCTCCCTAGGCCTAAGTGGATATTCACAAGGAAGTAACTAGTATGAGGACTTAGTGTGAAGACTAGTGTGAGGACTAATATGATATTCAGACTGAGGAACTACAGGACATATACAAGAGTTTATATACTAAGTGACTATCGGAAAGATCAATAAGCAAAGGTCCGAGGCTATGTATGAAGCATAAGCAAAGTTATCAAACACGAGTCGGAAATGAAGCATAGGTTAACGGATCAGTAAGCATACCGGTAGTAAGTATAACTGAGGTACCGGGAACAAGGAATACCGGATAGGCTGTGTTAACGTTATGCACAGGAAATGAATTAAGAAGTTTATCGTATATCGGATAGTAAACGGATCTATACATCGGATCGGACCGGATCGGATATGGTCCGGACGAGATGCGTGGATATATAGGATGTGGCATTAGGGCGATGGGACAAGGATGAATGATGCAGGCTAGCTGCGAAGGATAAGGGATCTGGACGTGGGCATGCAGATGTGGATGTGCAGAGGTGCAGGGATCCGGATGGGTACTGGAGACATGGATAGGGCATCCGAAGGTCCGGATGAGGCGTGGGAATATTGTCGGATGTAGGTCCGGAATACGGGATATGACACATACCGACATGCGACACATGCAGACTCGGAGGCAACACTTACCCTCCTTCACAGTACAATCAAAACATGCTATCAGAATATTGGTGGAGTTCCCCCAGAACTTGAGCTAGATAACATGGCTCGTACTCTTCGCACTGTGGAAAAACGCCTCGGTGTTGACACCAGCAAGATTATCACAACTTATATTCTTTGTCCATCGTGCTGGAAAATGTATCATCCCTCTGAATTTCGCACTCTACAGAATCCAACCTGCGCAGCACCAGATTGCTCCACGATGCTATTTCAAATGAAACGCACAACATCTGAGGGCATCAAAAGAATTCCATTCAAGGTTATGCCAGTTGCATCATTGAAAACTGCTCTTGCGAGGCTCCTTATGCGTCCAGGAAAGTGGGATGAGCTTCAACACTGGCGAAGAGAAGGAGATCACAAACCAGCACCACCTATTACACAGCAGGAATGGTATGCGACGAAGGCACTTGATGAACCACTCCACGATATTTACGATGGTTGGATGTGGAGGTCTGTTCAGACAGGCATGGTACGTGAGTGGGATGAACGGACACGGAAGGTTAAAGATATGGATGTCAAAAATCTCCATCAAAGATTTGTGTCGCTAAAGTGTGGTATCATGGTGCATATTAACATTGACTGGTAATGTTCAAACTCTCTAGCTCTACCTCTTGTTAATATCAGCTCTAGGTTCCGAGCTTTGAAACGTGCCAACTACTCTTCTGGAACACTTTGGCTCACCATTGACAATCTTCCACGATCGATTCGATTTCTTCATGAAAATACATTCCTTCTGCTCATCATCCCTGGCCCAACAGAGCCAAATACAGAGCAGTTAAATGGCCTCCTTGAACCGTTTGTTCAAGAGCTCAAAGATCTCAGTGAAGGTATGTACATCACGACACTTAGTAACCTATTGACGTTGATAACTGGAATAACAGGAGAGTTCTTCAAGGTTTTTGGACATCAAGATCTTGAACAAATTCATGTTGCGCTTCCGTTTGGAACTATGGATACACCCACTCGTCTCAAAACAGCTGGGTTTGTCTCGCAAAACTCAGAAGAGCATATGTGTCCATGTTGTGACGCACCATTCTCCTCATTGGTTGATCCAGTTTGCTTTGATCGCTCAAGTAGGTATTTTTTTTCCATATGTATTGAGTTCTCATGCTTTTGCAGAGTTCTGCTATCGGAACTCAGAGAAGCAGCTCAAATGGAAGTTTATATACAGAGATTCTGATGACGCTGACACTCGAAAGAACATTGCGGAGAGGAAGGGTGTCTGTACTTCAATTCTCGACAGGCTTCCGACCTGGAATGGAGCACTGAGCATTCCGTCAGAAATTATGCACCTTTTCTGGGGCCCAGGTGTGTTTTCAGCCTTTTCGGTTGGTTGTGAGCACAGTTTAAACTCTTTTACAGGTGCTTCTGGTCAGATTCACAAGGTCATTCTCATCGAAGGTTCCATGTTCACAGGGACGGGAAAATGGGGAGAAATCACACCCATGGATCGACTTACTGAGTTTCTGGAATCCTTGTGGTGGCCGAAACAATTCTGGATGGTTCCAAATCAAGGTAAGAGACTCGAACTTATGGCTGATGATGCTAAATCATGATGACAAGATTGCTAGTGGAGGAAAGCGTCCGAAAGCAGATGAATGGCGCAATTTTATGCGAGTTTATCCAGTTGCACTTGCGGTTGCTTGGCAGATGTGGACACGTCAACAGGATGAAGATGCGCCGGCTCCACGCAAGCGTACAAAGGTACATCAAGCAGTCATTAAATCGAAAGAGCTGCTGCATAAGCGTCGCATCAAAAACCTTGCTCGTGACGAAGATGCACAGGGTGAGGATTACATTGCTCTTGAAGATATTGAGGCGAGCCGTAACTATCATGATCACTATCAAAATGTTCTGCGCTACTGTACGGCAACACAGATTTTTGCCTCTCAATCCATCACCCCTCAAGAGGCAACTCGAGCCTCAGATTTTATGTCTGAAGCATCACAGTCGTGGGCCGCAATGAACTGCCACCTCACACTGAACTTTCACTTTGCTGGTCATCTCCTCGAGTATATCAATACCTATGGCCCAGCATATGCCTGGTGGGTATTTCCATACGAGCGAGCCATTGGTATCCTCGGCAAGGCTAACCACAATGGCCATGGAGGTGGCGAAGTTGAGGGGACGTTTATGAGAGCTTGGTGGAAGAGCATTTTGATACAGGAACTAGTGTGGCAACTTCTATTAATTCACTGTGTCTTCGCTGATTGTCTGTTAGTTGATGCACCTACAAGCCCGGCCCAATCAAACAGACGAGGACAAGGAAATTGTCCAGTTGTTGTTAAAAGCGGTCAAAGGCGGTGCGGAACATGATCGCCAGAGAGGAACACTCCTAAACTACCTTGCCCTTCTATCTGCACCGAAAGACTCAGGTCCGTGAATTTTTTATTGATTGTAGACATGAACGAAGTCCAGTTCCTAGTAGTCAAGATCACTCTCCCCAACCAATTCAAGATCGTTGCCTTGCGACCTCTCAACATATATCCTATCGTCCTGCATTTCATTTGATGGAAGTTCCCTCACCTAAATCTAATCTCGGATGCTGGAGAAGCATTGCATGGGATTCCGTTTGAATCCCGCGGTGCCAAATCGTATGCTACAGTAAACATGGGAGCCGCAAAATATGGATCTTCACTTCATCATCGCGGGAAGGGATTCTGCTATGGTTATGTCAATGGCAGACATGCAGCTCGAGTCAACTACATCCTGTCTGTCACTATCCCTCATCAAAATCCTCCTGTGATTGTCAATTTAGCCCTTATCCGACGGTTTCAAGAGCCCACTTTCAATATCGAACATCCATGGTCTTTGTCGGCAACTGATCTCGGAATCGCGACTTGGAAATACAATGAACTCGGCAACCTTGAAGCTTGTTGTCTCGAGGACCTTACAGGTCAGTTTGCATTCGCACACATCCGCATTCCTCACACCGGTCATTTCTGGGTCACATTCTCCTTGGACACTGTGAGTGCACAAGTCGAAGAACTCTGTTGAATCAGCTGAACTTCAAATAGACCACTCAAGAACCTGATACCAACGACAACGAGCCTGATGAGAGTTAACGAAGAAGTGCGGAGATGGGATCAGGCGCAGGCATGGTGGGTTACAGTAGCACAAACGAGGTATTACCATTTTCTGGAATCAACAGTATTGACAGGGAAGTGGGTTCTAACACGTCTCCAAATACCAATAGTGTCAGCAACATTTCTAATAACAACGCCAATACCTACTGCGAACGCCAACTCGAACTCTAACATAAGTAACTTAACCTGACTTGGATGATGAGGTTTCGGAGTATGACATGTCTGCATCATGATCATCAGTCATAAGTGCCTCCTGCCGTTCACGGTCTTCTTGCATCAGGCTCTTGAGCCATCGTGTCGAGACTGCCCATTGTGGCGTCTTGAGGGTGTTGTGCTGTGGCAAAGAGTCTGCTGGCCGAGGTTGTCCTTGTTGTCACAGCACTCGTTTCTTCATCCAGTTCTTCTTGTCTGCGTCCCGTTCTGCAACAATCTGTTCGACTTTGTCCTTGATAAGCTGAGAAAGATTACGATACTACATTGGTGGAGGTCAGAAATGAATCAAGGGTATAATCAAAGTACAACCTACATCTTTTGAGCGCCATGCTGGAGGATGGGTCGTGAAGATGTCCTCCTTCTTTGGCTTCTTGTAAGCTTTGCGTCTCTTGTTAACAACAATGTCGACCTCGTCACTTGAACTCTGGTGCGAAGCATCGGAGGCGCTATAATCCATCGACTGCCATTTTGATGCGAATGCAAAGTCGTACTGCTGGTCCTTGAGGTCTGGAAGATTTTTGCGAGCCTCGATAGCGAGTTTAGATTTCTGTATCAACAATTTGTTAGAGTAGGTATGTCAACATATCCAGCCTCACATCAATCTGGCGCTTCTCACGGCGAGCGATGGCAACATTCCGAGACTGAAGTCCAATCGGCCTGTTTCCCTCCTTGTAGCTCTCCTTCAATGTCTTGAACACCTTACCAGCAACACTCTGTAGTGTCTTGTCAGGTATCTCTTTGATGGCGTCTTGTGAGAGCATGGGCTCGTAGTTGCTTGCATCTCGGCGGAACCGCTCAAAGAATGACTTATGCCATTTTGAATTATTGGTCCATGAGTCGGGCCATTTTGGTCGAAGAACACGCGTCGCCATAGTAGTCATGCCGTCGATATCAAGGAAATCTATCTCTGTCCAGTAATTATCCTTCCCATCGAGAGGGTCAGGAAGAGCTTCATTAAACTCGATACCCATCATCTTGAACAGCACTTGACGGATTGCACTCTAAAATCACAGTCAGAGAAGAGACAGTCAACGAGGACAAAATGACTTACATTCATTGCATTGTTCCGAACACCAGTGGCAACAAGTGCCGCTGGTTCATGTATCTCAAGGGCCTCGATCCGCTTTATGAGGCTTTCAATCTCCCCCTCGAGCCGTGTTGTCATTGCAGCATGGTGATCTGAGAGCCTGGCCTGCTCTTTGCGAAGTCTTAGGATCTCTGTCTGCGAGCTCTCAATATAATTGTGTTGGTGACTTGCTTGGAGCTGAGTTTTCGAATGAGCAGAGGCTCGTTCCTTCTGGCTCGGTCCCTTTGCCGGTTGAAGTAGGGTACGTGACTCGAGCAAGTCATCATCAGTGTCATCCTCATGAGCAGGGGGAGTATGTGAAGCCGCAGCCATACGCTGTGCAGATTTTGCAGAATTTGCATTGCGGGGTGTCGCAAACCGGATAGGCTGCATCAGGTTACTATTTGTCGGCTTCGACTTTGAAGCCTTTGAGGCAAGGCCTTTCTCTGTGAGGAAGGGACATGAGGAAGGGACTGGCTTGGGTGTGGTAGTGCGACCTGTCACTGCAGCTACTGGTGGATGGGATGGAGGAGCAGAGCGAGGTGCTGAGGGGGTGGGTAGTTTCGAATACGAAGCTGGCTTAGATGATGAAGTTGGACGCCCAGATGGGGGTGGCGCCATGGAACTGGGACGTGTGCTTGCTGTGGGATTATGCATGGTTGGGATCCTATAAGATTTAATTAACAAAATGCAATCACAAAATACACCAAGGCTACCTGGAGCGTTGAATCTGCTTTAACCTTTGAAGAACTTGAGATTGTCTACTGCAGTCACACAATCAGTAGTAGCGCAGATAATGGCAATCTTCAGCTTACTTCACTGGCAGTTGACTTGAAGTTGCACATGACTCATCCAAACATTTCGACTTTTGTGCCATTACAGGTGATCGTGAACTAAACCGAGAGCGGCCACGGTCTTCGATATGGACATGAGGAGAGAGAGACAGTGTAGAAGCCTCCGGGTAAGTGGTCAGCGCCTCGATCTTTCGCTTCTTCGAAGAGACATCCTCCTGTGAATCGGAGCGGAGACAAGGGTCTATAGAATAGTCTGGCTCGTACTGATGTCGATAATTGAGCGACTGGTTGGCAAGACGAGAGAATTGCTCAGGCTCCAAATCAGAGTGAGGGGTAACGGGTGAAGTGAAGCTTGAGGCATCAGCTTTGTCCGAAGTACCGGTTGTCATATCGGACGGAAAGACATATTGGGGCTCCGGAGCGTTCAAAAGGTCACTGAGACGCACTAATTATTGTAACAGTCAGTCTGTAATACACTGTTACAAATTCAAGCAACCTACTCATACAATAATGAACTCAACAAGGACGTTTGCACTTTGATCTGCTCTGTGAGTCGAATGTATGCACTTGCAGACTGCAGTGCGCCGGTATAAGTATAGTCAGACTTAGTTTGGACTTAGTAGTAATAATATTACTTGCTTAATCGAGAACCCCACATACGCGGAGTTTGAAACTACCTTTGCTCTTGACGTCGTCCAAGTCGTTACCCGTCGTTCACAGTTGGTGAGTGTGTCGATCCTCAACAGCCATGCTGATCAAGTCATTGCCCATTGTTCGCAGGATGATGTGAGTGTATCGACCCTCATTTGAGCAACAGCCACATTGCCCACCGATCCTCAACAGCCATGCTGATCCAAGTCATTGCCCACTGTTCGCAGAGAGTGAGTGTATCGATCCTCCTTCGAACAACAGCCATGCTGATCCAAGTCATTGCTCACTGTTCGCAGTTTGTGAGTGTGTCGATCCTCAACACCCATGCTGATCAAGTCGTTGCCCACCGTTCGCAGTCTGTGAATGTGTCGATCCTCAACAGCCATGCTGATCAAGTCGTTGCCCACCGTTCGAAGGATGATGTGAGTGTATCTGTCCTCCTTCGAGCTCGAACCATGCTGAGCCAAGTCGTTGCCCACCGTTCGCAGGAAGTCAGTGTGTCGACCCTCATTCGAGCAACAGCCATGCTGATCAAGTCGTCCCCGACCATTCGAAGGATGATGTGAGTGTATCTGTCCTCCTTCGAGCTCGAACCATGCTGAGCCAAGTCGTTGCCCACCGTTCGCAGGAAGTGAGTGTGTCATTACCCACAGGTCGCAGGCTCACATGGGTGCAGGTAAGGGTGCGGGTGCGAGTGAGGTCTCCGACACCTCAGGGTTTACCCGTACAGATCCTTAGTTATACTTGTATCTAGCACAGAGTAGCAGTCTGCTACCGCAATTGTATGATATATTGGGTGGCCACCAGCTGAATTTGACCGGCCATACGCATGCAGCAGGAGTGCTATATATATATATAATTACAGTGCTCCTATATATATGTATATATTGTGTATATATAATATATAAAGCTCGCGAGGTCGCCCTATCGAGGATAGGCCATGGTTTCAGCCGGTGTCGACGAGAGCGCGAAACCTTGACTGCTATGTAGAGGAAATGCGACAAAACCGCCATGTTGACGCCGGTGTCCAACGAAGGCGCTGACGTGGCTGAAACCTAACCTAGGGTCAGGTTCTACCCTCGTTTCATACAGCCGAAATTTTTGATAACACGCAGTGCCTGTATCAGTTCCGTGCTTATCTTTTAATGACATTCTTATTCTATAAATAGATAACGACCGAGGTGAAGGGCTAGAAGTAGTGTTGTGGGCAGAACTATTTTGGGGTAGTTCTGCCGGCAGAACTGGCAGAACTTGGCAGAACTATGTTCTGCCAGCGCGGCAGATGGCAGAAGCGGTCTTTTTTGGATGCGCGTAGCGTAGTACTAGAGGTAGCTACATGGATGTAAGACCGCTGGATACTAACATCGAATCAATGTTCCAAGTCCCGTCTTCGTTTGCATCATGATCCGTGACCATAATTTCATCCTCTACTGCCGCAGGCACTAATCCCTCGTCAACGCGCTGCAACTCTGCAAAATCAAACACGTTCCCTTCTAAAACTTCCTTCCCGTCCACATCCCAGTCTGACGGAAACTCGAGGTCCATCACTTTTTCTCCGTTGCGAATATCTTCGAGGCGAGCAAACTCAGCATCAATGTCGTCGAGTGAAATTGATCTTCGCCTCAGCTTATCTTCCCATCCATCAAGAAGTAGAGTGAGTAGTCTCCTGCCCTTCAGTCTATCAACTTCTTCCAGTTTTACCCTTGCAGCTTCGCTATCGAGCAGGCCGTGAGATAATACATAGCGTGTTGGTGCTGTATACGAGGGCCGGATTTCGTTCAAAAATTGGTGAAAATAGAAATCACCACCAGCATAGAATGGTATGTTTGCATGAACGAAAAACCTATAATGAGATTAAGTCATCGAGCGTGACCAAATCCTTAGTACTACTCACCGAAGAAGTTTAATGTCAGCGCGGGCTTTCTGATCTTTGTTCAATGGATGATCTACAAAGCCATCTAGGGTCGTCTTCTTCCGCTTGCGAACAGGGGCAACTGCGCCAGACTCAACAACCAATAGGCTTGAAGAAGAAGCATGGCTCTCGTCATCACCAGAAGACACTGCCGCTATCAAAGCCACCTTAACTCCAGCAGGTTTCTTCATAAGGTGTTGCAGTGCCTCGCGACGAGTCTCTTGTGGACAATTGATGCATTTTACGGCATCCGTGAGGTGTTCGAAGAGGTTATTATTCCGTCCATCAATGCGGGTGTCACAGTGGTTGCAGTTCCACCAATATCTGTTGGACTTTGCAGAAGTAGCATCCCCCTTTTTGAAGTTGTTTTCAATGAGGGAGTTCAGGGGCCGGCCTCCAGACTTAGTAGCCATTGTGTAGAGTTTACAGTACCTCAATTCACGCTATCATACACTAATCTAACACTGTATAGTACATCCTTTACCGCTCCCACGGTCTCGAGTTCTGCCACATTTTGCCTTGGAGGTTCTGCCATCTGCCTGGCAGTGCCAGTTCTGCCCTGCCACGTGGCAGAATGGCAGAGTTCTGCCCACAACACTAGAGCCTAGAAGATGTGGCGGCATGTGCTTGAAAAACGGAGACGCAGGGGCATTGAAAGGTGTGCTTGAAGGGGCTGTACGGGTGAGTTTTCTGCTTCGTTTGGATTTTCCCTGTTTTACATTCTAACCTTATTGAACGGCCCCGGAGGTGCTGTCACGTCCAGGCCTGCGAAGCAGAGACTGCTGATGCCCATCGAAAGTCATTGAGAAGGTCACATCGCACCGAGGCCGTTGTTAGACAAAGTTGTACATTGGATTTTTGATTTCGCATAGAGGGCCGTGCCTTGGCAGCTGTGTGGCCGAGGTGAGTTATTGTACAATAAAGTACCCTGGGGTTGAGGCTCGTCGAACAGGTTTTACGACATCAGCTGGTACAGTTTGAAGAGTAATAAATCAGGTTTCATGCAGTCATAACAGTGCGTCCGAGACTTCTTTTTCCGTGTCCTCTCAGTGCTGTCTTAATCTAGAGGTAGCATTGTATCTCCACGAGATGTCAATCATCCGGATGCTCAATCAGGATATATCAGGCCGCGCAAACGGATACATACAGCGCTCAATTAGGTTGTCTCTGGCTGCGCAAACTGATGCCTGTCACCACTGCACCAACATCACGTTGCAAATCAAAGATTCTGCACTCACCATTTTTGGCACTCCTATGAGACAACAGTCTGATATTGAGGCAGAGAGCAAGAAGGTGCGCATGTATGTTCAAGTTCTTCAATCTCATGCGGCGTTCAAGTGTTTTGCCCTCGCAACTGCTTGACAACCAACATCCACACTGAGCGCCCGGATCGAGTTCATTTGAAAATGCTCACTTTCGGGGTAATCCATGCAGGAACGGATCTCATTTTGGTATTCCAAACACATGGTTGTGGTATATCTAACATGAATGTCATTGTCATACGTCCACTAAGTTCGCCTCTCACCCACACCAATTCTCTACCGATATGACTATAGTCTCAGATGATCCCGCTTGGTGGCCGACCATCAATTCAAACCGCACTTTTAGCTATTTTATAGGTTCGTAGAGAGCAGTTGAATTTGATGCTGCCAATGTCTCAATCTAACCTCGACTGCGGTCTCGCAGTTGCCGCCTTCATGGGAGTAACATATGATTGGGGTGAGCATGATGATATCCAAGAACCGCAGATTTCTTACAAGTACTTTTAGCACTTACACTTGGACAAGAGGTATGTCGATGCCTACGACCAGAGTAGCCATTTTACTGAGAATAGCATTATAGGTGGAACTGATCTGGGTGAGTCATGTCTGGTGTCAGAGAAACACACATAACAATTCATTTGATTCCATAGGCAACGCTGGTCTCTAATGACAGTCCTGTATCTCGGCGTATGTACCTTATTTGTCACGGTTGCCATGTTGTGCTGACTTGAAAGTATTTTAGGTGCGCTACCTTGGAATTTTATCTGCTGCTTATGTTCGGAAGGCTACACAATCGGTGTTGTGCTAATCGTCTATCTCTCATAATCAGCATGTACATGTTGGGTATGTCTCAGTACATTCGTTGTCTTTGCTTCTTCTGACCAGTGGCATCCAGGGAGTGTTCCGACCATCTTGCTGTCAGATAAAGTAAGTCTTCTGCACATATCACTGCAATTCCCCTCCAATTAACCGTGGTGCCCTGTAGGAGTGGGTGTGGTTCCTTGTTAACTTATTGGTTCACTAATGACTGCCGTGCTATTCTGCCACAGATGTGAGTCTGTTTGGAATGTGCGCTACCCGAGGCTGGTCACTCACTGGATCCGTCAGGCTTAATTTCGTACATGGTATGGGATTGGACGATTGTTGTGGCATCTGTAATGCTGTGGGGTAAGCTTGTCACTTACGAGACCTCAGTGATATTGACTTGACTGAAACATGCTGCAAGTCATCATAATCACTCGGTTGTATGCCATGTATCAGCGATCCAGAAAAATCCTGATATTCCTCATTGTCACCTTCCTGGCTGTCAACATTTTTGACAGGGTGGTCACCGTAATGATAACGATGCAAGTTTCAGGGGGTGAGCTCAACTGTGGATGAAAATAAATGTGCATGGGGCTCATTAATGAATACCAGAGGAATTCATTCTCTCCGGCACTTATCAGTGTGAGGTTGACTATCCAGAAGATATCCTACTTCTTATGTCTGCTTCTTGGATACTCAGCGCCGCGTGGGAGGTCCTCACACTATGTCTCGCAATCTGGATTGCGGTCAAACACTTCCGTGAATTGCGACAACATTCGGAAGGAGGGATTTTCGAGGACTGTTTCATAGTGTTGATGAAAACTCACATGGTTTACTTTGCGAGGTAAGCTCATGCTGTGATTATTGTTCCTTTTTACCACTGAAGTGTCGGACATGGTAGCTTTGTTGCTGTTTCTTGCTTCGAGCTCATTGGTGATTTCACTCCAGCATTATTAACGGTATGTCAATCTTTCACTTGCCTATGCACGCTACCACAATTTGTCGTTTCTATAGGCCAATTCCCTGGGCGCTCAGATTGTTTTTGGGTTTATTCAGATCTTGGGGGTTGTGCAGACGTTTGTGTTGGGACCGCGCCTGATCCTTGGTGTTCGAGGATACCACACTAAGCTCGTTGCCGATGCCGACACAGCGACTGGTATGACCTCAATCGCTTTTCAGGAGCGTGTGCATATATCGACTGGCAGTGGTGTGTGATGGTTGGTGAAGTTACTGGCTATTTTGTACTCTAAAAGAGCAGGGGATTTTACTTTTATTCATTCCCACTTTCGTGATGGTGTTTATTTGGTATTCTGAAGTAGATTTCAAGGAGACATACAAAGTTTTCGTCGTGGTATTCAGTTAGTAATTTGCTATACATGCTGACAATATTTAAATCAATATCCTGGTTAATTTTTCTCGCGCTAGCTGCCCACCCACACTTGCACCAACCATTGGTCCTCGAATGGGTGCACGAGAGCCAAGTTGAGTGACAGTGCACCGCTTCAGCTTCTCGGCAATCTGTCCTTGAGTCATCTTCTTGCTTCATTAACGTCCCACCCTTGTCCTCTCATCTGACTCATGCCAAATGGCTTACAGAAGATTAGCTGTGTTTAGGATTGTTACTGAAATTTGAAACACTACTGAGGGGATACATGCATTCTATTAAGCAAGAGAAGCCACGTGCTGCACAGCCGCTGGACGAAGTAACCCTACTCTCGGCCCTACCTCGTTTCGGGGTAGAATTCCAATCTTCGACTTACAATCTTCAGCCTCAACATTCACCTATTCAGTCCTCTGCAACCGCTCCAATTACTCTCAAAGTTTACCAGTCAGCTACATCGAGAGATTCACCTCTCAGTCTCGAACCG